>JAJSOF020000038.1:15304852-15325798 GCA_025594305.2 Periplaneta americana
AAAAGACAAATTTATTATTTTTAAATAAATTAATACAAAAAATAAATATATGCTTTTAGTAAGTTATTTTAAGTCCTTTATCAACATATTAGATTATTAGCGTTTGAATGAGATCAAGATGATAATGGCGGTGAAATGAGTCTGGGTCCAGCACCGATAGTTACCAGTATTTGTTCATATGGGGTTGAAGGAAAACTCCGGAAAAATCTCAACCAGGTAACTTTCCCCGACCGAAAAATGAATCCGGGCCACCTGGATTCGCGGCCAGACCGCTAACCGTTACTCCATAGGTGTGGACAAATGGACATAACTATGAATTGTATTCTCATAGTTATGAATTCTTTAAGATTTTTTGGACCAAAATGCAACACTGCTACATTATTTAATCATTGTAGTAATTTAGGCCCAAAAATATATAACTTAACAAATTTATATTTAAATATCATAATCTTGTCAATTCTAATAGTTCTAGTACTAAATTAAAAAAGTTATGTATGGATTTTATAAGTAGTGAAAATTGTAAATTTAAATTTAGGCTATAATTATATTTTATTATGTAGTAGACATAAAACAAATTGTATTATACACTTCTTAATTTAAAATCAGAAATCCGCCCTGAGCACGAGTTCTACTCTTTCAGGGTAAGCTAAAATTTTATCTATGTAATATACTATATTTTACGTTTTAAGTATTTGCAAAATAAAATAAAAAATACCTTATCAGACTTGAATTTTAAAAGGTGTATCTCTATCACTCTATAAATTTGTAAAGATATTCATTATGCTTTTCTGGCTATGACGTCGTGGTTGTTGTTTTCTTTCTTTTTTTTTTATTAATTATTTTCAGACACCATGCACTCCTTAACCCGGAGAGGTGTTTTCGAAGTGTGGGTCAAGAGCAAAGCAAAAGTGAAATTCTCCAATATATAACTGGACATTTTGATCTCAAAGATTACCCTGAAGATATTTTACAGTCAATAAGGAAGTCAATTAGACTTCTATGTTCGAAAATTCGATTATGGTGGGAAAATTAGTACAGAAGTTAGACAATTCTCTTAAAATAGAGTGCGCTATTTTTGAACCAAGATGCTAAATCTGAGAATGAAATATATTATAATGCTTTTTCATCCACTACAAAATAATTCCAATTTGAGTCTGCCAGTAAAAACATTCGAGGACGTCCAGTAAACTTTTCGAAAGGTCAAAACGGAGAATAAGTAGTCAGTATTTTAAGAAAGCTTTCTGCTACCCAGATGAATCTCAGAGCTCCTGGGAAAAGAGATACGGCCAATAATTTTAGGAGATCTTTCACTTGCATTTAATTATTTTAATTATGGTTTATTTAACGACGTTCGCAACTGCAGAGGGTTATATCAGCGTCGCCGGTGTGCCGGAATTTTGTCCCACAGGAGTTTTTACATGCCAGTAAATCTACTGTCATGAACTTACTTTTAATCAACTGTAATCTTATTTTTAAACTGAAAATCATGAAAATACAGTCCTTGTCATTTCATTTAAAGTTGTATGCTAGGTATTTGAAATTAGCTCCGGTCGAGGTGGGTTCCTCAAGTCGGTGACCGGGGTGCAATGGTGGCTCTCGTGTTTTTCTTTTCGGCCATTATTCGTCTTATCACCAACCACTCCTTTCCGTTCTCTCGTCTTTTTCGTCACTCTATTTCTCTCCGCCGGCCACCATTGCATGCGGAACGCCCACCACATCATCACAGCCATTTTCACCTCTCCACCCCCGCTGTTACTTTTGCCACGTCCCCCACAATGACGGGATTGATTTGTTAACGATGCCTTGCAGTTCTTTCCTTTTCCCCTCTAGTTTTTATATACTTTTTGGGTTTTAAATCTTGGTTTATAACCCCCGTCTCACCAGCGGGGATCTTCCATCCCCTGGTCCTGTCCCAGGTTTGAGCGCGACGTCCAACTTGTGGGCCCGAGGGGGCGCCAGAACAAGCAATAGTGAACCTTCAATGCCCCAATTCAAGTTTGGGGCCCCGAGCCCGGACCAGAGATCAAGACACCACGTAGAGCCCCAATGGCGACCGGGGCGATTTAGACGCCCGGGGGAACGATTTTCCCTGGCGGGGCGAAATATCGCTCCGACGTGTTACCGCTGACTTTGGGTGTTGCTAATAAACCCACAAGCCCCCTGAAGGCGGCGGTCTCGGTTTCCGGCTTTTGGGTGGGTCGAAGCCGAGTGGCCCGGCGGTTTGTGGGGTAGAGGGGAAGCCAGGGGCGGTTACCCCTGGTAGGGCAAAAAAACTCGAAACGCACTGGTGAAAAACTTACCATTACGTGTAATACCATTTTGAAGGGAAACGGGGTGAGGTGGTTGTTTGGGATCGGGCTGTGGTGGGGGTCCCCAGCCGACACAGACCGAGAAAAATTTTTGGGTGTTATCTTCCCCCCCCCGGTCGGCGCGCCGACGGTTCCAGGGGGCAGTTAAAAGTCATCGCGCTCCTTTCCCTACCCTCAAAAAAAAATGGGAAGAAGAAAAAAGGGGCCCCTGACTGGGGCCCCGACGAACAACGTTTGGAATTTGGGTTTCCGAGAATGGAAAAATAAGCCGCCCAAGATATCTAAATTACTTTAACAGGCACCAAAAAAAACAATGAAACATTTTAGCTTTTTTTAGGGAGACGCGCCGAGGGACTCGTTGAAAAGTAAAGAATGCCCCCGACTCCGCAACGGTAGCCCCCCGTCGAGATTTTTCCCAAAAAAAGGAGACGCTGTTGAAGGCGAGTTGGGGGGTCGTATCCATAAAGGTTGAACGGCATTCCCCGTTGAACACCACGCGGGAGTGGTTCAACATGCTCGGATGGCATGAAGATGAAGAGATACAATAGAGTTTGCAGACCAGTCCGTGTCCAAGGCCCCCGACTGTTGCGTAAGGGGACGGAGGATTTATCCATTGACCCGGTATTTTGACTTTGAAAACCCCTCCATCTGAGTACATATATATCGGCTATGAGCGTGTAACTGTGCGTGCGTATGTCCAAACCCCAATGCGCTTTTTCCCACGGTTCGGAATAGGAAACGTTGAAAAACGAAATGCAGGGAAAAGGGGGCGGTGGTGCCCTGAACCCTCCTGTCACCGCGCATTTAAATTTGAAAGGGACAAATCTGAAAAAAATAAGGAATGTCCGATTGCGGGAGAAGGAAATCAAGAGCCTGAGTGAATTATTTTTTCAAAGCATTTAAAAAACGTTATTTTGATTGGGATAAAAAAAAAGGGAAAAATCGTATGCCGCAGTTTAAACAAGAAAGGGAAAGGTATAGAGTGTAAACACAAACGCCACCCCCGAGTGTATAGGGGGAAGGAGTTAAATCGCAACCGACTTTGGGGAACGGGCACTCAGACTGAGGATCCAGATGATAGCTGTGGCCTAGATATCAGAATACTGTACCCCAAAAAAGATAACTGGGACTGAAGGGCCAGACTCTAAACCTGAAAGAAAGTCACGATGTCGACCCCCGTTCGAGAGAGAAATCGAGAACCCCATCTCGATCCGTGCAAAAAAATACGATAGGGGTGCGACGAATGAAGTGAGCCGCCCAGTTAACCAATCTGGGACAGCGAAGGCTCCAAAACGAAAAGATAGAAGAAAATCCATGTAAAGCCAGTGATGATTTAGTCCACATAAGATTGATATTGTACAGTGGGAAAGGAACGGTATTCGGTGAAAATGGGCACAACATTTATCTATCAGAACCCCACTACATTATGTCTAGAGCATTCTCCGACCAGAACACCCCGAATATTCAGGATACAGTGTTCACGGTATCATCTTGGCGGTATTCGGGCCAATGGGGTTGTGCCATCCTACCCCCAAACATCTTTTCCTCATTATCAAATTAACACACCACATCAATGCATAGGCGCACAATAACTTTACCTACCATTCATTTTTTAATAGTCTGTCTCTTTCCCCAGAACTCCTTTTTTCAGTGAATAAATTGAAATATCCCGTCCCGGTACCCGCCCATATTTTTTTGTGGGGATTTTCATCCCACCACCGGGGGTAAATTTGATGATGACAGGGGGAAAAAAAAAGCAGAGATATGTACCCGTCTAAATCTCTTATTTTGAAATCAAGAGAAGCAAACAACTCTCCCTTGGCTTACGGTACATACTCCGATAGAATCTCCAGTCCCCCTTTGTCCAATTTCGAATGGTCTGTGATGCACGACCTAATGGAGTGACCCCACCCCATCCCAATGCGTACTTCCCCTTTTTGTCCTGGGGAAATTTGCCCCCAAAAGGGGATTAAAAAATCGGATGAGTGGGTTTTCGGAGTCTTTATCTTGATGAGAGGCGAACGTGGACTCCAGTAGACCATTTTTAAATTGGGTTTTAAAGTCAGCGAAATTATCTATCCCCGGTCGTCCTGCAGGCCAAAAGTTTCGGGCCCTGGAGGACAGATGCCCGCAGAGATACAACCCGGGGCGAAAGTGCTTTTCGCCAATTTGAGCGATCCGACCAAGAATATTTTGTCCATTTAAAAGTCTTTGAGCCGTGTCGATTTTGCGATGCAAGAAGACGTCCTGGGCAAATCCTTATTGAAACACAATGTCCCAGCAACAACGTATGGGGCAACCCGTCGAAAATGGGGAAAGTAGTTCTTAAAAACCGGCTTTAAACAATAAAAACCCCAGTCCAATAGAAATTGCTGAAATATTTCAACTTTTTCACAAATAAGCAGCTCAAATACTTATGACCCAGAATTTCTAAAATCAAAGACACTAGAAAAACGAAACCTAAATTTTCAATCTGACAACACTGGAAAAATACAATGCACCGTTCACCCGAGGAGCTGGGGGCGGGACTAGACGCATACCATGACACCTCCCGGCCCTGATAAATCCAAAACCCCATGCTTCTCATCTTCCACCAGCTGGAAAACCCTTTTTTCTGTCTATACAATAAATCTGGACTGGGGGTGCCCCCTTTTCCGCCATTGTAATTTCCCGTCCAGAAACCGAAAGGACCCTTTTTTCCGGAATTACAGGCCAATCTGTCTCACCAGTGCGTATGCAAGGTTTGGGGATGATAAACAAACGCCTAGGGGGACTGATCCACAGATCCGCCGCAGACCATCTTGTTGGGGTGGAGACCGCCTTTAGAGATGCTTTCTCAAAAACGAACATCTTGTGGCGGTCTTTGATCTAGAAAGGGTTGATACCCATGGCGTTATGGGAAATTTTGCAAAACCCCGCATGGTTGCGGACTGTGGAGCTACCAAGTTTTTTTGAAGTTCATGGAGGGGGTATTTGAGTTCCAGTAGGCACCACCTTTTCACGAACATCTCCCAAAAAAAGGGGTTCCGCAGGGTCTATATTGGGTTCCTTCTGCATTGGATCAATGGGGTTTCCATGTGTGAGTGACCAGATCTTTCTTGTTCGTTGATGACTTAGTCTATATTAAGTTCCCGATACCCCTTCTATCGGTCGACGGCAACTGGTCATCAACGTGCTATCGGAGTGGTCTGTTCGCAATAGTTTTAAATTCTCCACTCAAAAGACGCAATGTGTCCAGTTTACAACCATCGGGACTCCTTTCCACATCCTGAACCTGCTCTAATGAGTGGAGTTGCAATATACAGACATGGATTTCTTATTTTTGATTATAAATTAACGGGGAGGCGCATATCCGTGATTTGAGAAGGCTTAAAAAATCGTTAAACATTTTACGCCTTTTGTCAGGGGCTCCTGGTGAAACCGCAAAGGCTTTTACGTCTTTATCGTGCCCTTATCCATTCAAAGCTGATTATGGTGTTTTATCATGGCTCAGCAAATAAATCGAAGCTAGTCTCTAAAACCATCCATCATCATGGGATACACTCGCTACAGGTGCCTTCCGAACGAGACGGATAGCGAGCCTGTATTGGAAGCGGGGAACCATCACTGTATCGGCGACGTAAAGTCCTGTTGTGCTCATATGCGGTTAAGCCCGCTCGCAGCTGAGCATAATTCTTTCGACTCTTTCCATCATTCGTCTGAAAAACCACGGAACTCGCCAAGCAGGCGTACGATTCCGTGAACTGCTCTCTGAGCTCGACGTTCATCAACCACCCGTTCGCATACTGGAATATACCACCACTCCACCGTGGATTATGCGACGTCACATGTTTGATGTAAGTGAACCAAAGTTTTAAGAATTTTACACCAGTTTGTTTATAGACTTCGTTTAGTGAACTTTTATCATGTTTTCCAAATTATTCTTTAGTTTTTACTGACGGATCCTATAAATGATTGTGTTGGTTGCCCCTTTCTTGAAAAATGGGCAGATATTTAAATATAAACTGAACGAATAAAACCAGTGTTTTACTGCAGAATTATATGCTTTTAGAGAGTTTTATTGTTTTCAACCGACAACCTCGGGGCAAAATATCTAACCCACTCCGACTCTTAATGCCATTAGTCTTTGCAGTCTCTTATTCAAAGGATCTCCTTGTTTAAGAACTCAGCAGCTGTTCCACACACTCCAAGCTCTGACTCCAAATTGGAGTAGTGGGGGTTCCTGGCCATGTCGGAATTCCTGGGAATGGGGCCCGAAAGATGCTGAGCCAAAAGGATGCATGAATGGCACTCTGGTATAGTGGCGGAGAGGTGGAAAGGGACTTACAAAATCATTTGAATATAGAATATGATGGCAATGGAAGGGAGAATGGTCTGTACAGAGGAAAACAAATTACGAAGAATAAAGAATACTTTTCGAGTTTGGGCTTTCCACAAGAGCGTCACGACACGAAGAGTTTTACTCACCAGGTTGAGGATTGGCCACTGTCATCTAACACATGCCATCTGCTCAGGAGCTTCAGCCGAGGTGATCTATGCCATGTTCCACTTACGGTGGAACTTTTTTATTGCATTGTCGAAAATATGACCAGTCCGTCGGCAATAGGAATTGGGGCCATCTTACGTGACGCTCTTGGAAATGATTTTAATTGTACAAATGCAGTTCTGAGTTCTTATCGAGTACGGGACTTGACAGGGTGATTTAGTTTTTATTGACCTGTTTTCCTGTCCTCCGGGCCCCTTTTTATCCGAGGTTCATTTGTTATTTAGTATACAAGTTTTTTAACAAACTTGACATTCGGACTTTACATCCGAGTATTGTAGAAATACGCAGATAATTTATTTATGGTAGAATTTGTTTTATTATTTTATTTTCTCTTTTTAAATACTAGTTAAGGTCTGAGAGTTTTATTATGTTTTATGCATCACCCTGTTGAAACTGCATTTGTGAACCTCGTTTAATCGTGAAAGTTTTTTAGTTCTTAAGCATTCTGATTATTGTATTATGCCCTGCTCTGTAAAGAATTTTAGATAAGGTGCAAAAAGCCATAGTCCCCGACGCGCCCTCTTTTAAAACCCACTAACTAACTGAAATTAGCTAATACAGTAGTCCAAAAATGTTAGTAAACAACTTTAAATTAAAAGACAGCAACAGGAGATTACAACTAAAATTTGAAAAAAAAATTAAATTACAAAAAATTAAAAAGTACGAAAAGATTACCTGATTAATGAAAAAAAACTTTTTCGAAGTTAAGAAAAAGAATATATTTGATTTACTGAATTACAAATTAAACCTACAATAAAAAAAATCATAGTAATGAAATTCCGGATATTGAAATTTTTTGTGATAGATTAAGAGAAGTATTTATAAAAAACCCATGCTGAACGAGTCTCAATTACCCCGGCCTAGTAATTTTGAGTTTAATTCAATTTTATTTCACGTCCCTGATGCAGAGGAACGAATTCCAGAGTTTTGGGAAAATTTTTTAAAGAGGATGAGTGGGGAGGAGGTGCGATGAGATGGTATTTTGTTTTTTTTTCATGGCGGGGCATTTTTCAGATTGTGGTGGGAAGAAAGGTAAGTAAGGAGACGACAGGACGAAGGGAAATAGAAGAGTTCAAGATTTCAAGGAAGGAGAAGTGAATGTAAATTTTTTTTCTCATCTATTTTAAATTTAAAACCTGAATTTTTTTTCGTCAAGTTTTCGTTTTTTTCGTTATAGACTGATTAAAGGGTTTTAAATGAACACAAAATGCTTTTTTTTCATTTTGAAGGAATATGTGGAATTACAGGGGGCCCATATGGCTGGGTTATTATGTTGCAAATTTAAAGAATGAGTTATTTTTACAAACATCTTATTAAATTTATTGTTAACTGAACTTTAACAGACAAAAAAACATTCATTTCCAATTTCTGACCAAAGTCAGAATTTCCCCGAAAACCCCAGCATTCCCCAATATTTTCTATTTTCTCCTTCCTGTTTGTCCCCTCATATGTTTCATTTTCTTCATTCGCCTATCATCTGAATTTTCTTCTCTCCTAATTCTTCCCCCGTGCACCATTCCTTCCAGTGCATCCATCAGTAGGGCTTTTTTCCCCACCAGTGACCCAACCAAACCCTTTTCCCCTTTTTGATCAGTTCAGATCATTCTTTCTTCACCCACTCTTTTCACACAGCTTCTTTCTTATTCCTCCCCCTTTCCCCGTTCCATTCTTATCCATTCCCATTTCAAATGTTTTTATTATTTTCCCCCAAAGCCCAAGTTTCTCCCCCCACCAATCCCTTACACCTACAAAAATACAAAAATACAAAAATAAGAAAATTAGTTTCACAAGATCTGAAAAAAGATTCAAATTTGCCGATAGGACAGTTGTCCCCCATCAGTGTGCCACACATATATCAAAGTTTATAGAAAATCATAAATTATTGTCACAATACACTCAGAACAAAACACTTTTCCAAATAATAGTTTAATTATTTTTTGATTTTCAATTTTGTGTAGTAAGGTAAAACATTTCGATATGACAAAACATGGGCCCCAAAGATCTATATAAAATTTTTGAGAACGCGATGCCGAAGAGCTTTCTCACCAGAAATCGCAGTCTTTTTTTGGTATCGGATTCACTTTTTCCCCATTCCACGTATTTTATATAATCAGGTGTTCCGAGGGGTCAGAAAAAAATTTTTGGACCTTTTACAGAAAGAAAAAAAAATGTGTTGAAAGATTTTTTGGGAACAGATACAGCAATTGTTGAACTATTTTTCAACATTTTTCCCACCGGAACTGAGATTTTTGTCATACCGTGGGATTATTTTTGTCCCTGAAAACTCCCGCCTGGAACGGAACCAGGTCTGACATCGTTTGCACCTCACGTTGATCCTACTATAAAAAATCTAATTCGAGTGAGAAATATGTTGAAAATAGCTCAATTCCCTTATCTGTTCGAATAAATCTTTTCCCAAAAAATTTTATTTTATTTCTGCAAACCCCAGGGGAAAATTTTTTCTGACACTTTCGAGCTCCCAAAACTGTATTTGGGTAGAGGTCATCCCCTTTCCTTTTGGGGTGCCCGACTTTTCCCAAAACTCCCTTTAATTTAATTCAGCAATGGTGAGCCAGATCTTCACTTGACTGCCAACATTTTTGTAAAACCATGTGAAAAAGGGCTAAAAAGGGTTTTAATAGATAAAGCTATTTTTTTAAAAAAACAAAAATTTTTCACCTTTATCTAAAAAAATTTTTCCCGGGGAAATGATTGAAATGTTGTAACATACTGGTTCCCAAATATATTTCCCGATGGTCACCTTTCCAACTTTCAAGTTGAATTTTTATTTCTTCTATCACAGATGACCTTTAATTTCCTCTTCTTCTATAAAAAAAAATCGTCTGGTCCATCATTCTGTTACTTTAACAAAAAAACCTCATTCAGCACTCAGTTTTTCCACTTAGGTTGTTGAAATACCACCCTCTATATCTGCAGAGTTCTGCAGAACAAAATTGGGGTTCGTGGCTCTATGTGAATGCTCTAATTTTTTGTTTTGTAATTTAAACGTATCTTTTGCATTTCCCCTTTTGTAACATTCATTTTTTTTTGTACCTTGTCCCTGGTCCTGTTAGTAGCAAAAAGAGCACAAAAAATGAGGACAACATATTACCCAGCGTTACCATATGGTAACGTAAGAAAAGATTATATCCACAACAAGTTAGGGTTAAAACTTTGCTTGATGTACGCGTTCCAATCAAAAATAAGAAAAAACCACAACAAACATTGCACTAAGTTAATCAAAGTAACAAATAAATTATCTTATTTTGTTGCCTAAAAAATTGCAGCTGAGAAAGAAATCAAATTGGCAGTTCCCTTTTTTAACAGATATAATAAAGTTGTGATTTCATAATGTAATAAGAAAGAACCAATCATGTAGGATTGGTTCACAAAAAAAAAATCCAGTTTTATTCATTAAGGAGGGTGGAAGCAAGTTGTATTGCTTTCGCACAGCGTTACCATATGGTAACGCTAGGTTAAACTGCTCAAACCATTTTTTCCCAGGGATGGGGTAATATGATCATATTTACGAACATTGCTTGCAAAACGACACACAAGTTATGAGCACGTCGTTTTGTTGTCGCTGGAAAGTCAGTCAGAAAAAATGTCAGCATAGTCAAAATAGGAAATAAAGCGTCTGCCTCTACTAAAAAAGTACATAATTATGATCATAATCATCCTCGTCGTCGATTTTTTTTCACTGCTACTGATAAAATTACAACATACTAGGGTTTCAAAATGCCTCATAATATTTTTAAAACTGTGTACTGGGTACAAAAATGATGTTACATAGCTTAAAACATCAAAAACGTAACAACAATAAAAATATTTCATGTGTACTGTATAATGAGAAAAATCTCCGGATTTGAACTTAGCAATTAAAATAATTTTCTGAATAACTTCTGTTTATAACTAGACCCGGGACTGTCTTTTACAAGGAACCTACAATAGTCTGCAAGCATGCTGGATGATAATCTTCCTTTATATCGCCTTTATATTTCAGATATTTCTTGATATCTTCCCCATACTCGTCGCTTACCTCTCCAAGGTTAGAAGAAAAGAAATCCAAATGAGAATGTACAAGTGTATTTTGAGAGACATGTACACCCCATTTTCTCATATGCACTTAACATGATTTCCACAAGTTCTACCATAGAATTTCCAAGATAATTTGACCAAACATATTTGAAGGCGCACCGTGCCATTTTTTCTGTAATGGAAAGTTTTTCCTCAACAAAGAGTCAGCCATAACTTTGTGAATTTTTGGACCGATGAAAATGTCCTCCTTTAATTTGCCTTCACTCAAACTGGTAAACTTTTCTTTCAGCTACTGAAACCCACACCCTTGTTTGTTCATTGCGTAGACCTCACTTTGAACTATTATGAAATTTACTGAATAGAAGGGACCAATATCTGCTTATTTATTACAAGTACAAAAGAGCATGCCAACAAACATAAGAACCCGGAAATGGATAATAAACTCTACAATGCATTAGATTTTCTTTTGGTTTACAACCCAAACTTGCACCAGATGTTCCCTGGGAGAGCGCTTATCGAAAAGTGAAATCATAGTATATCTTAAAAACATTATATGATACGAAGAAAAGAGGTATATTTTCGGATTCAGCGCATACCAAACCAAAAGGGACACATTGTTTTAAGTCGGAACAAAATTCTTGTTTTTCAGTGTAAGTATAAAATATGGGAAATTATTGTATCGGATTCTTTTCATATGTAATATATTATTTTAATACAAAATACAAAAGAACAATAATTAGGCAAATAAAGAAATTATTTCCTAACAACAAGATAACACAAAAATTTATAGCTATACGTTATTCAATAGTAGGCTAATTATAAAATATAAAACATTAACAAGAACCCAAATAAAGCATTTATTTCTTAAAACGAACACAAAACAAAAATGTATCGCTACATGTTATTCAATAATAATTATAAAATATAGGAAATTAATGTATAGCGTTTTTTTCCATTATTTCCTATGTAAAGACTTAGTTTGAATACAGAATATTAATGATTAACATTTTGCCAAATAACGCAATTATTTCCTAAAAACAAGATGAAACGAAAATGTATTGCTATATGTTATTCATTAGTAATTATAAAATGTCGAACATTATTGCATCGGGTTCTCTCCATTATATCCTACGTAATGTGTTATTTTTAATACAAATCGTCGTTGTACCGGCAATAACTCCTATGCGACACATTTATCGATTTTCAGATATTTGTTCATTAAATAACTTAAATAGTGATACAGCAAATTATAAAATCTCCTATACGTAATTATATTTCTTTTTTTCGAAAATCTAAGAATTCACGATCTCCTATGTATCACTGCCATAGAAGAATAGATGTGTTTTTTCTTCCTATTGAAAAATTTCATATTTTGCACATAGGAGTTATTGCAGGAACAACGACGAAATACAAATGAATAACAATTAGCCAAATAAAGCAATTTTTTCCTAAAAAACGAGATAAAATGAAAATATATTGCTACATATTTTTCAATAGCAATTATAAAGCATAGAAAATGATTGTATAGGGTTCTTTTCATTATTTTCAACGTAAAGTCTTATTTTTAGTACAAAATATAAAAGTGTAACAATCAGTCAAATAGAGTAACTATATTCTATCTCTCTTTACTTGTATCAGTTATATGTTTCAGATTTGATTAATATAACAAATACTCATACAAGATTTTGAATTTAATTAGTAAGTACATGGTTTTAACAAGTTAATTTAAGAAACATTTGTTTCACTGACGATCGATATGTTCTATGTATATTATTTGTGGCCTGGACTCTAAAAAGTAATGTGTGTAAGAGTAGTGTGAAAAATTTTGAAAGTATAAATTATTCTTAAATGAATTTTACCAGAATTTAAAATAAGCACGCAAATATATAATTGCATTTCCATAATTGTTTCAGTCTGGTATTTAACATCATTACGTCTATTTGTTGGTTTAAACATGCCATCGTTTCTAATATTCCAGATAAAATGACGTGTTTTTTCATTTCCATGTGGTCTTGGTTTATTGCTATACTTAACAACACTTCCAATTATTCATTTATGCACGCTAATCTTACAATATTAAAAAAATGAAATACATCTGCGTTTCGATACACTGTTTAATCTATATTTAAATAATTATCATTAAAATTAAAATTATTTCATACAAATAAATGGTCAATTTAAAGTAAGTTCTACTCATATCAATCTTAGGGTGACATCGATGAAAAAGAGGACACAAAGCTTAAAAAAAGGAGGACATCGTTCGAAAAAAGAGGACAGAAAATATGTATTTAGATTTAGGCTTATTATACTGTATATGTAGTTTGAATTCCGTCAATATCAACTTTTTTTTTACAAAATATTTGCAGTATATACTCGTATATAGGGTTATATCATACTACTTAAAAATATATTAATATCTATTGTGTTATAAAAAAATAATTATGAAAAAGTGAATAATAATGGTTTTACAGTTAATTACATATCAAAGTCAAGGGAACCATAATTGAATCGATTATTTCGAAAACGTAACATGTGACATTTTCGCGCATATTACTTTTTTAACCAGAATACTCTTACTATTTCCTATAACATATTGTCGTTAAAAATAAGTCACATATTTCATCTATAGAAATGTGTAAGGAATAGAGTTTTAGTTTGGTTGATGTAATAAATGCTACGGAATTAGTTTGCGCAGAACAGTACATGTTACGTTTTCGAAATAACCGATTCAATTATTGAAGAGGACAGATAATATCTATTTAGATTTGGGCTTAGGCCTATATTATACTTAGTCCACTGTTGTGGCTGAGGGGTTAGCGAGTCTAACTCCGAACCCAGCGGTCCCGGGTTTTATTCCCGGTCAGGACGAGTTATTGCCTGGGTGAGGTTTCTTTTGGGGGTTTTTCACTCACTCCTATGGATGAATATCAGGTAACTTTATCAGGCGATTGGAACCCCCATCATCTTCGTCACTTCCTTTCCTCCCCCATCATCCCTTTCTCATCATCCCGTTTCTGGTTTTTCAGATTACTCTACAGGCGGCGTCCCGAAGCTGCTAGCTCTCTCGACCGGCTTCCGTGGTGGAATGTAGTTCAGCGATGTTGGATGGCTTCTGCAATGGCACCCGAGGCCGACCTACTCGGGGGAGGAGTTTCGCCTCGGACCGACAGGGGGGCTTTGGGGGAAGTTGCCAAAGCAGGAATGGTATATGGATTTCTGTCGGCTGTAGGGACGGTCGTTAAGGGAGTCATGTGTTTAGGGCGGTGCGCGTAGGGGATCTGTGGCACGCAACTCATTTCATATCGAGGGTTAGCGCAATAGATATCAATAGGTTGCAGTGCTGGCCATCCGTGCCCCTCTCAGTTAAATTTCATTCCATTCCATATTATACTTAACATTATGTCAATATATATTTTATTACAGCATAGGTTTACGTATCACAAAACTTAATAGTATAAAATGATTTTACAGTTAGCTACATAAGAAATAGGAGGAAAGAGAGTTATGATCGTTGACAAAGAGTCTATTCCGTCGTTGCTGCTATCACCTACAGGTAAATTACTTGAGAAAGGCGTCAAATCAGATAATTTCAAAATATCAGGCATAGGCCTACAAGTTACGAAAAGGAGGACATTTCTTGATTTTTTTTTTAAATCCGCCCGGATCCCGAGCTAATCCCTAAAAAGGAGGACTTGTCCGGACAAAAGAGGACGTCTGGTCACCTTAATCATTCTATACTCATAGGTGCTATGACACTTTTGATAACATCAAATTGCAACAAAATGGCGCACGACAGAATTGGGAACCAATACGTAGTCTACGTGTTCAAATTCTTCATTGCAGAAGTTTAATCTATGAACAAGTTTAATCTACATTTAACTACAATATGTTGGTAAAGAATTTACAAGATGATCTGAAAATAAAACATATTACATCACTAACTACAAAAATAACAGTGGAATGAAAATAGGGTACATTTTATGTCCCCTCATTTTGTTTTGCGGGTTGCTGGTATCCTTACCATTAATTATTACAGTCGTTGTCCTACTGCTCTCTAATTAATGATATATTTATTGCTGGCAACACCGTCCTATATATCATGAAGGCGCTGTGTAGTTAACACGAACGGTGTAGGTCACTTGAAAACAAACACTACGTTATACATTGCACGCAGTTATTCACATGCTTTAGTACAAAATAATATTCCCCTTCCCACTACTGTTTTAAACGCTTACCTGAAAACAAACCGAAAAAGCAGAGCAGTTAAAAAATTAATATCAGAATCAGGTTTGATTTTGGCTTGAGTGAGAAGACTTTTCATAAAATTAAAGATTCGTAATTATGTTTGATTTTGGCCCGAAAGAAAAATCTTTTCTTAAAATGAAATATTCTGAATTATGTTTGATTTTGGTCAGAAAGAAAAGATGTTTGGGCCATTCCATGTCAAATCAACACAAAAAAGTGGACTTTTCAACCCGACCACCTCAGATTTTTATTAAATTTGGTGGGATCGTGAAAAACCTTAAGTTAATTAATTATGTAAAATTTTAGCCCTCAATAATGCACGATATCCATACAGCAATTCTGTCAATACGAGGAAAAATGTAAAAATGTCGCATACTATGTCAAAAAAAATAATTCATAACTTCTCTTCTGATTGAGGTAGAGTCTTAAACTTGGGTCTATTTTAAAGCTAAGGGATCATACGTTTCAATAAAAATAGGTTTGCATCAAAGTAATGAATTCTTTATTGAATGATCACGTGAAACACATTTTAACATTGAATATCTATAAATGCGGGACTTAAATTATTTCGCGAAAAATGTATGTTATAGAGGTACGAGCATTGTGCAAGTTTCATTTTGGAAACGTTTCAGGAATATCAGTAAAAAATTATATATCAATGTATTGGTTTGTAGCACTTAAACCTATCTTACACCAACACTGCATGCGTGCGAGTTCGTACTTGTCTGATTATCTGCGTCGTCGATCTGTCAGGTCGTCATGAGTGGCAGTTTATACAGTCCTCAATTTACACAAAACGTGCTATCTGTTTCAAGTGCAGTGTCGTTAGTTTTTGTAGCATGTGGTAGTTTTGTGCGATGTAATGGAGTCGAGTTTTAAGTTATAGGCCTATGTTTCCTGCAATCCCTTCGAGAAATCAGGGCATTGTAATTAGTGGAAAAATTTAAGAAGTGTTATATCGTGGATGCTTCATGTATTTCATGATTTAAAACAGGAACAAAAGGTGTGCGCTATGTGTCGCAAAGAAATAAAAATATAATATGATGCTATTACGCAGAATCCTCAGAATGACTCTACTAATGAAGAATACGTCGATTCTACAGCAAATGTGAGTTCATTAAATACAAGTCTTTTTCACCAAGGTGTGTTCCTTATTAAACAAAAAAGGCTACAACAAGAGAAATATAAGAGACAGAAATTTGAAAATATTGTAAAAGATAAAGTCTTCGATATTAAAGACGCCGAGGAACCAGGATCTTTCAGATTGTGAAATTTTGTCTCAGTTGCAGGAAATTTTTCAAAATTCACGTAAAAGTGAGAAAATCACCATTTTAACACTACTACCTAAAAGCTGGAGCGTAAATAATATAAAAAAGAGTTCCTTTCAGCTTCCGAATACATGATTCGGAAAGCAAAAGACCAGGCACAGGGAAAGGGAATTTTGTGTTTACCAAATCCGAAACCTGGAAAACTCTTGCTTGCGGCTGTTGTCGGTAAAGTTAAAGAATTCTGTTGTTCTGACGAGATAAGCAGAGTGATGCCTGGTAAGAAATATTTGTTGTGATTAAAGAATCAGGGAGTAAATCACATGAGCAGAAGTGAATTATATGCAGTGTTTAAAAATTCTAACCCTGAAATGAAGGTAATATTCTCCAAATTTTCAGCTCTTAGACCAAGAAATTGTATTCTAGCTGGAGTTAGTGGAACTATACTGTCTGTGTTTGTGTCCTTATCAGAATGTAAAACTTATGCCGAAAGCAATTTATTAGAGTTTCAGGTCTACGTGGATTTCTAGAAAATTTTACTTTATACCTTCCAACTTATCAACATTTCTTGGCTACTATGGTGTGCAATCCTCCTCATATAAATTGCTTGTTCAGGAAATGTACAGAATGTCCTGAACCATTCAAAATAAGAGAGGGTTTAGAGAAATGTTTCGAATAAAACTTCAGTGAATCAGTGACCTACAAGCAGTGGATGACGACTGACCGATCAACGCCTGAGACCATAATGAAACCCACTGACAAATTTTTCGACTGTCTCTTGGAGAAACGTGGTGATTTACTGACTCACTCATTTATATCATCTGAACAAAGTAAGTTTCTACGTGATATGAAATCATTTGTACATCCATGCCAGCTTGTTGTGTTATGCGACTTCGCTGAAAACTATTATTTCGTAATCCAAGATGAAATTCAGTCATATCACAGAACTAATGTGCATACTTTCGTAATATATTATAACGAATCGTCATCCGATACAGTCTCTATTAAAAATCTGGTAATAATTTCACACTGCCCGAAATATGACACTACAGCTGTACATCTGTTTCAAAAATATCAAATGAAGTCATTAAAACAAACATCTGTAATTCACCATAAAAATTATGTATTTCTCCGATGGATTCTCTGCTCAGTATAAAAATAGGAAAAAATTTCCTGAACCTCACATTACATGAAGAAGATTTTGGATTTCCAACAGAATTGCATTATTTTTGCATATCGCATGGCAAAAGAGCATGCGACGTTGTAGGTGGAACACTTAAAACGTTTGCGGCTTGTGCTAGTTTGCAAAGGCCATCCGATAAACAAATAACTACACCTTGGGAATTGTACGACTGGACAAGAGATCATCTCCCAAATATTAATACCGTTTATGCGACTGAAAAAGCTATACTGAAGAGGAAAAAATGCTTGCTCTTTGCAAAATCCACTGCAGTGCCTGGAACACAAGTTTCATACAGTCCTGCTGTTTAGGATGGGTATTATACTTGCTAAGAAGTTTTAAAATGCAGCTGAAACAACGCAGCATCCTGTCTGGAAAGATGATCAGGCTATTTCATCTCAGCAATGAAAGGTAAGCATTACTTACAGAACTTCAGGTTTAACTAAATCCATGTGACAATAATTTATTTGAGGTAATAAAAAATTCGAATTATGTACTACATGTTAAATTACATAGCGAAATTCAAGAATATGATCAAATATTATTAAATACAACGAATGTGTGGTACATAATTATCGCGACTTATACGGTTAGCTTACCATTGCAGTGACATAATAATTTTTATCTTTGTAACGTATGATGATTCCAAGTTGAGACTTATCAATTCATTATATCACTAATTGAGGCGTACTATATATTTTTTCCTTAAAATAGAACCCTGCATTTTTAAATATGAATATATGAAAATTGTTTCACCATGTTTTTTTAGTGTAATTGAATACATGCAGAAATAATAATATAAGTAATAAAACTATCACATATTAAGAATGTATCACCCAATTTTTGTAAATTTATCTGGAGACGTTGTTGGGTATATAAATTTTTAATTGAAGCGTACAAAAAAGATTTTTTTTCATGTTTTTAAAAGCCACTGAAAAAAACAAAAACACAGGGCAATAAACTCGGCAGTTTTGTTGGGGGGTAAAACAAACCCCCAAAATTTGAAAAAAACTGAGTCGGTCGTTGACCCCTTTTTATTTTAAATACCAATGTAATATCACGAAATTATCAATTTATAGAAATAACCAACCCTTTTTTTAAGTTGTAAAAATGGTTTTTTGGGACTTGTTAAGAACGTGTCCAATCTTTTTTTTGTTCAGATTTGTACAGCATATTATCGTCTTTTTGATGAAAAATCGGAATAAGGAAAATTTAAAATTTGCATTTTAAATTAATTTTCTGTAATTATCCCAAAATATAATGTTTTCCCTATATTCTGCAGGACCAAAAATTTAAACTTTCGTAAATAATATATTATGCTAAAAAAAATTGTGACACTTGAATAATAATAATAATAAAATAATAATAATAAAATAATAAAAATAATAATAATAATAATAATAATAATAAGTAAGCCGTTCGGGGAAAAGAGCAAAGGAATAATTTAAAGTTATTTTTAAAACGTAGTCTCAGTCCCACTATATCATGATTTGGGAAAATGTTAATTTGATATCATGGTCCCAATTCTTGTAATATTGCTACAGCCAAAAACCGTTTAAGGGAAAAAAATGATTAAAATTTTTCCCAAAAGTAATTTTAAACATAGTTTGTTTTATGTATGTATTAAAACTTTTCATTCTTTTGTGTTTCATCTATGGTTAATTGTTCGTGTTTTCCACCTGATATTAGACTTTGGACGGGGGAAAATCGGAGTTTCATTTACGCGGACTTAGCCCACGCGGGTTTTCATCTTTGACACGGGAACCCACTGAAAAAAAGTATTCTGATGGACCCCAGACCAGTTGCTGGGTTTGCCAGAAATAACAGGCCAAAAAGAGGTGTCTTTTTGTTCTTGTGATGACGGTGATGGAACCTTCAAATGTTCCGAACAACACGTGGTTTGAAACCCAAAATTTTCGTTTAATCCCCTTTCTCATAACCTATATTTAAAAAAAACTTTCTTATTTTTTTCCCATTTTTTTATTGGGTTTTTCTTTTTTTTTTTGTGTTTATTTTTCGACCCTATCAACTGCTATGATTATTTAACGTCTGAAAAATATGAAAGGGGATGATATCAGCGAAATGAGTCCCGGGATCCAATGCCGAAAAATTCCCAATTTGATCTTTGGGTTGGGGAAAACTTGTCAGATAACTTTTCCCCAAACCGATTTTCTCCGTCTTGGTTTTACAGTCAGGCATGCTTGGACTCCCCAGCAGTGGTCCTTCACGCCTTCCGTTATCCCATTTAATCCATCATCGTCTCATATCATCATATCATCACCATCTCAAAAATTTTTAAAATAGCGTCTCACATTTTTTTTATGTTTTTAAGGTAACAACTTCTACCAATAACCTTAGGGGGATGATAATCCAGTGAACCAAAAGGGTTCCTTTGTTCTTGAATCAAGAACACAAAAATTGGGGATCGTTTGGAAGGAAAAAAAAAAAAAAAAAATAATATATTTTTCTTGAGATCAAGACGAAGATAAGTTTCTTGGGTATAATTAAAATCTTCTTTCTGAAAGCGAAAGGAATGTCAATTTGTAATCATCATTTATTTTATTCGTCAGAAGGCTATATTGGTTCTTCATTATAATGGGCATCGTTTTTAGGCGGGAAAAAATTTTTTTTTTTTTTTTATTACCCTTTGCGGAGGACCGTTTTAAGAAATAAGATTTAAACTTTTTTTTACAGTTAGTAAGAGAACATCGAA
The DNA here is from genome assembly GCA_025594305.2 of Periplaneta americana. NCBI lineage: Eukaryota > Metazoa > Arthropoda > Insecta > Blattodea > Blattidae > Periplaneta > Periplaneta americana. The sequence goes on from JAJSOF020000038.1 coordinate 15,325,149, forward strand.
AGCTTGGGAATAATTGTCGAGTATTACCAAATGTCTCATTTATTTACAAACTGCTTCCCCTCAGGGTAGCCCTTACGGACAAGTATTCTTCAAAAAAAATGTTATAAACATAGATAATGAAATTAAAAAAAAAAGAAAAGAAGAAACAAAAAAAAGGACATGAAAAAATATATTTAAATTTATTAATCGGATTTGATAAGATTTTTAAAAAGTTATCACAATGTCATCCCCCAGAGATGTTGGCAGATCAAAAAGCCGTCGAAAGTCTTTGAAAAAGCTGGTATAGTCCCTCGACACCTATGAGCAAGCCGAATACCTTGGGAAATTAAACATATTTAGTTGAAATAGTTTTTTTAAATAGGTTTTTTCGACGCTTTTTCAACATCTTAGGTTTTAGGGCTGAATGGATGAAAGGTTGCCGGTGAAAAAGGGCAGGGTCCAGCATCGAAAATTCCCCGCATTTGATCAATTTGGGGTTTAGGGAAAAGGGAAAAACCCCAACCAGGGAACGCCCCACCCCTTCTGGTTTTGGGCCAGAAAACCCTTACTACAGGTGTGACTTGTAGTTGACTGTAGGCTCATAGATGTCATCTATAATAGAACTTCGCTAATATTTATATTATACACTATAAAAGAAACTTTTTCCCCCA